>CM051030.1:20017604-20040104 GCA_027627225.1 Congeria kusceri
TTTAGGCGAGACAATAGATACAATATATCACGTTATGTCAAACTGGCACTTTGTTAATTAAGCGCCGATTAAAATACTAGTTTCGGTTCTACATCGAAGGCGCTCGTTCTTTACTCAAACGATCAACTTGTGAAAAGTAACATCTTCATCTTCCTTTTACTCATTGCATTACAGGTTTTCATAATCGTGCCTTAGCGTAAATGTGTTATTGACATGTGTTTTTATGCATTACGGCATTTTTATAAAAAAAGTAAACATCTCAATGTACTCTGCGCTACAAAGTGTTTTATGGTAATCAGTACCAACGCTTTCCATGTGAAAGACGTGACGTTCTACATGTCGGCATAATTTTCGTGCGCTTTTTTAACAGAACAAAGGATTATAATGAAATACACGTGCAGTTTAATTGTAAAATAGAATTCGTGTTAACATTACTTGAACAGTAATATTCGGAAAGGCGTTTCGGATTTCGAATTGATTATACGCGAGTTGAAATTAATAACAAGGACTAATATTGGTGGGTCGTTGTTTTTAAATTATATTTTTGTTGAATTGTATCGTGTGTTTTATGTAAACAAATGTATGTAAATACTGTGCATGTATATTCTTTTGCCAAGCAAAGTAAATCACTACTGGTAGATCGTTGCTATTGATAGAGAAATAGTGCGTTTTATGTTATATTTTCACAGTTTCAACAGTCAAAATATCACATTTTATTTAACCAATAAAATTCTATATTTCGCTGAAAAGCATATAATAAAAACAAAATATTAAATATTAGTATTCTTAGAATCCATATCATTAAAAATCATTATCATTTGTATAAGGCCTTTGTAAATAACTGACTCGTGGTTTACTAGTAATAGAAATTATACATTCTGAAAAAGTTCATAATATCACAATTGTTTGTTTAAATTGCATTTAAAAGCAATATTGTTATCCCGCAAAGGAATGCACGTGTTAAAAGTATGCATTGTCCGTAAAAGCGATGTTTTCGCATGCAAACGTACTTTTCTATTCTAAGAAACTCAAATATTAATTGAAAAGTATTGACTTGTGCAGCGCTTGTAACACAATTTCATGTTCATAAATTCATATGTGCTGCTGTTGCTGCTGATGCTGCTGCTGATGATAATGATGATGACGATGATGGTGGTGACGACGATGAAGATGAAGACGAAGAAGAAGAAGAAGAAGAAGAAGAAGAAGAAGATGATGATGATTATTATTATTTTTATTTTTATTTTTATTTTTATTTTTATTTTTATTTTTTTTATTATTATGACGATGATGATGCTGAGACAGAGAAGGAGGAGGAGGAGGATGGTGGTGGTGGTGGATGTGGTGGTGGTAGTGTGGCGGCGGTGATGATGATGAAGAAACTGATACCAATTTGGGTGATAACATTTAGAAAATAAAAAATAAAATATTTGTATATACTGTGCAGTTAATTTTATGGAATAAATAGAAGTAGAAGTAGTAGTAGTAGTAGTAGTAGTAGTAGTAGTAGTAGTAGTAGTAGTAGTAGTAGCAGTAGTTGTTTAAGTAGTAGTAGTAGTAGTTGTTGTTGTTGTAGTTGCTGTAGTTGTAGTAGTTGTAGTTGTATTTGTAGTAGTTGTAGTTGTTGTTGTTGTGGTAGTAGTTGTAGTAGTAGTAGTAGAAGCAGTAGCAGTAGAAGGAGTAGCAGTACCATCGCAGTAGCAGCCACTGCCTCCGCCTTTGTCGTCTTCGTCGTCGTCGTCATTCTGGTAACAGTACCAGTAGCGGTACTAGTAGAAGTAGTAGTAGTAGTAGTAGACTTTGTACAGAAAGCAAAGACGCGATGTCTACAGAAATGAACTTAACAAATATTATTTATATAATGAGATTTTAGTTTTATATTTAGCAGCGCTCATAATGTAACTTTTGGATGTATTTACTCTTATTGTTGTGGTTAAATTGGATTTGGAAATTTATCTGAGAATGAAAATAGCATATATGAAGATTGTCATATTGATGCAGTTGTTGTTGACAATGATGATGATGATGATGATGATGATGATACTGATGATGGTGATGATGATGATGATGATGATGATGATGATGATGATGATGATGATGATACTGATGATGATGATGATGATGATGCTGATGGTGGTGGGGATGATGATGATGATGATGATGATGATGATGATGATGATGATGATGATGATGATGATGATGATGATGATGATGATGATGATGATGATGATGATGATGATGTCGGTGGTGATGATGATTGTGAAGATGAGTTTGGTTTGATCGTATTGACATGCTTTAATGTAGAAATTACAAAATCATTGTTTTAGTAAAATTGTTGGCATTTTACCTACTTCATTCTTGATACACTTTTGTATGATAGCATTTTTTCTGTATGGGTATTGTTTTTGTTAAAGTATATGGCTGGTATTGTACATTAGATACTATAAAGTTATACTTGTCTGAAAGAGAATCAAATTCCCTTTATTAAAAATATTGTTTTAGTCACATGGTAAAATGAATGATTTATTAGCAGCTATCGATCTATAGCCCCTGGGCATCTGTTTTTGTACATTTATGCCCCCACATGGGAATGAACTTATGCCCCCACATGGGTGGGAACAGAAAGCAAGTGTGCTAGTTGTAAAAACGCGGCTGTTACAATGCGTTACCGCAATGTATTTATTTTAAAATTATTATGTCACTTAATATCATAATATTTTTTAAATGAGTTGGAAAAAGTAATCTGTTTTCTACCAATAAATGCAGCTTAGCTGCCTTTATTTACATTTATCCCACAAATCAAGAACATTTGGCTGCCATAATTAAATATTGCATTCTTATTTACCATGATTTTGCAGCACTTAGCGCAAAATTAAATTTGCTTTAATTCACACATTGACATGGCCAAGCTAGCTATATCAGATTTACCTGAAAATAAACAATAATAGTCGAGCATTTCAGAAATTATTTTCTTTTAGGAAGTGCATTATCAATGTGTTTTGTTTGAAATTGTCTTTAATTTTAATTCTTCTCGGCAAAATAAATGCCCATTTATTCGAATGGATTACAAAACTTTTAAAATGAGCATATGGTAAATCATACAAATCTGATAATGTAGTACATAAACTAGTACATAGATGTGTGTAGTGCTTTTTAAAGAATAAGTATGATTGTGAAGAATAACACGCTGTTGCATGATTGTGGAGTTTATGATTGTAAGGATGATCTCGTTTTGTTCACATTGTTTTTCACTTCATTGTTTATAAAGATATTACAATTAGTTTCAAAATTTGTTAGACAAATAAATACCTTATTCTGAAATTATATTTTTCTAACAGGGTGCACAGACATTACTTATCAGTATTCGGCAATAAAATCAACACTGTTACAACAGTAACCGATAGCCCTTAGGGTCATAAACATATTAAGGTGACAATTTAACAGATACGTTATACTTTCCATTTAAAGGTTCCCTACTATTATACATCGGATAGCTATATTAAGTTAAATAGAATAAACAATTTTGGCACGACGTTTTAATATTAAGTGATACACTGAGCAGCTATGTATAGAGCGCGCCGATTATGTAGGCTAAACAAAATAGTTATTTCAGTATGTGAATGAATATAACATTACGATCATGACATACAATGAGTAAAATTGTTAATAATTATGTTCAGTTCTAGAGTGTATGTCGACGATATATTTATAAATTAATTTTAACCGCTTTTTTAAACAATTATGTTAATTTTAATCATCAAAAGTATGCAACAGTTGTTGGTATACATAAAACGATTGTTGGAAGTTTGCATTCCCTAAAATTATAGAATTTTCCCAATTTTATTGGCATTCAATTTTCCCGCTGCATAATTATCGCAAGATATCTAGGTCAAAAGTGATCTTAGACAGCTACGCTGAAAAATAACGAACCACGTACTTTAAATGTTCTGACAACACAATATGTGGTTATGACAGTTTGCCATTTTGACAAGTCAGTTATCATCTTAGATGCCAGTGTGCACAACTTATCATGATATATTTTTGGGAACGATACATAAATACATGCATGTACCTTAAATACAATTTCAAATGTAATTATAGTTTACACATGCACCCATGTATAATTGTACATATTAATTATTAAATCAACACAACTCCACGACTATTATAAAAACTCGCAAAACAATCTATAGTGTTTTTATCATGATGATGACAACGACGATGACGACGAAGTTGATGGTGATGGTGATGATAGTGGGGAAATAGAAGAAGAAAACGAAGAAGAAGACATACAAAAATAAGTTGATGATGATGATAACGACGACGACGAAGACGACAAAGATGATGATGATGATAATGATGATGATGATGATGATGATGGTGATGATGATGATGATGATGATTGTGATGATTGTGATGATTATAATGGTGATGATTATGATGATGATTATGATAACGACGACTTTGATGATGGTGTTGATGATGCTGCTGATGATGATTATGATGATTATTGTGGTGGCGGTTTCGATGATGATGATGATGATTATGATGATTATTATAATGATGAGAAAGTGTCAAATATAGTTTCACCACTACAATACTGAATTTACTTTTTGTTTGGTTATAATATGAACGGTAATTATAATAAATATTTTTATGTTGATTGGGTCGATATATTTTAAAATAACTGTTTCTAGTATCAACCCATTTTCAAGCGTTTCAAAATTAAACAATGTGATTTTTTTTCTTTTTATTAAAACATTTATGCACATATAGTTAATAAACTCCATACAATTTATTTGAGGACCAAGGTGCGGAAAGTTTGTTATCTGTCATACCAAACAATACTTGAATTCATGTGTCTAAATTTATTTCTTAAGCAAATATACTAAGAAACAACAAAACGTTAAACAACCAAAACTTCACACAAATAGTAAAATGCTTTTCTGCAAATTTTAAATTATACTGTCATATATTTTTTATGTTTTTTACTATGTACTGTTCGCATATTTGTATGTTTTATGAAGTAAATAAGGACAATAAGGACAATTTTCCCAATCAAACTTAGTAGTAGTAGTAGTAGTAGCAGCAGTAGTAGTAGTAGTAGTAGTAGCAGTAGTAGTAGTTGTTGTAGTAGCAGTAGTAGTAGAAGTAGTAGTAGTACAAACACATGTAGTAGTAGTAATAGTAGTAGTAGTAGTAGTAGTAGTAGTAGTAGTAGTAGTAGTAGTAGTAGTAGTAGTAGTAGTAGTAGTAGTAGAAGTAGTAGTAGTTCAAACACAGCTAGCAAGGACGCGATGTCTATAAAATTTAACTTAACAAATATTTTTAATATAAGGAAATTTGAGTTTTATATTTTGCAGCGCAGTATTTACTTATATTTTTGTGGTTTAATTGGATTATAATATTCATCAGAGAATGAAAATAGCATTTATGAAGGTGGTAATGTTTATGCTGTTGTTGTTGACAATGATGTTGATGTTGATGATGATGATGATGATGATGATGATGATGATGATGATGATGATGATGATGATGATGATGATGATGATGACGATTATTACTATTATTATTATTATTATTATTATTATTATTATTATTATTATTATTATTATTATTATTATTATTATTATTATTTTGATGATTGTTATGATGATGATGATGATTTTCGACGGTATCCCGTATCCTATTTAACGGACGTTATCCGTTTTGATGGTTATTTGAATTAATTATGATATGTTAATATCTCATATTGTTGTAAAAACGGTTTTTGCGTAATCACTTTACTTTTCTTTATGCGTTTTTAACAATACCCGATTTTAAAACAGACATTCAAACTATAAATCATTATATTTCTTCATTGTGTTATAAAGATAAAAACGTTTAATAATTAGCATATTCTTTACGTTTTCATAAATACTCATAAACAATGGTGACAAATTCCTACAGTAACACTACAATATACTACACTACAATATAGTTATTAAAACTCACGAAAAGCTGCTCTGTTCATCATTTTCGTGAACAATCGAATTTGTCACTCATGTCATATGAATCAAATAGAAACAGAATAACGGTTTTTTACTAGTTTTCCGAATGTACAGTAAAGGGAGTGGCTATTACAATCCACATTCGGTTCTTATTTGTATAATCTCTCTAGATTTCGCCGAGAAGTTTAGAGTCGATATTTAATTTACATTTGTACATGTACATGTTTACACTTGAACAATTTCCGAGATGTTATTTGCATTTATTAGAATAATTATCTGATTTGTTTATAAATGTTATTACATTATTGTATGTATGTGATGCTCAACACTTTCGTATTACAATGCTTGAAACTGTGTATAATCGCTACGTCAATATTATTGATATGCTATAATATTGATGTGCGATAACATTGTATAATGTTTAAGCAATGCATTTAGACATTAGACTTAACAGTGCATGCATAAGCTTATTTGTAGATATTTCAATAAATATGTGTTATGAAGATATAATATAAAATATGACATAAATAATATTATTGAAACAAATAATAAAACAGTCATCAGGGGACCAATGGGCGGCTCTCAATTCAATACGGGTAGCTACTGTTAGCCAACCAACACTATTCGTTTCAAACTTTTAATTAGTCAGGCTCGCTTGAGCCATTGACCAATGGAAGAGTTGTGTTTAGGTAGGGGCCGGGCTTCCACCGAGGTGCGGACAACAGGACCAATCAAATGATCCCGGGGCCGGCCCGGGGTGATATAAACGTGAAGGTTCTTAGCCAATTAACGAGGTGTGAATGAATCCACTAATCGGGGAGTGTGATTTATGGCAGTAGCTAATTAATTAGGTGATTAACAACTTTAATTGTGTATGAGAAGGTTGCTCCTACTCAACACGTATGGAGGCCACCACTTCATACTTTTTACTTGAATGTTTTGATTAAATAAGACTAAGAACAGGGCCAAATTTATAAAGAAAATTAGATAATTTTTGCAATAAAATATTTGATTATCTTCTGTAAAGTGGCATTTAAAATTAATCATTAATATCAATATCATGATTCTCATCATCATAATTATCACCGTTATTATCAGTTCCATTACTAATATGTCAGTAGATGACGCGATGTTGCATACGAGTAGTAGTATCATCAGTTGTATCATCATGATCATCATCGTGATCATCATCATGATCACCTCATGATCATGATCATCATCATCAACATCATCATCATCATCATCATCATCATCATCATCATCATCATCACCATCATCACCATCATCACCATCATCACCATCATCATCATCATCATCATCATCATCATCATCATCACTATTATTACCATCGCCATTATGAAGTTCTGTATCAGTATCTGTTTCATCACCGTCATCTCCTCCTCCTCCTCATCATCATCATCATCAACATCGTCATCATCATCATCATCATTATCACCATAATTAAGTTCTGTATCAGTATCTGTTTCATCATCATCCTCATCATCATCATCAGCAGCAGCAGCAGCAGCACTGTCATCAGTTAGTGATTTATACGGTTTATTGAAAAGTCCGTCTAACGAACTAATAATAATTATAAACATGATTATGCCTGTACATAATCACAACTAAGTAAATTGCGCATTGGATTTGGAGATTCTTGTGTACGGCCTATGTGTAGCCTTCCGGTATTGTTACGGCCAACCTGATATTCAGGCCGTTCGGGCGATTGTGAACAGCCAACTCGAGCGTTATATAAATAACTTTATTGTCAAAATAAGTAATTGCACAACACTATGGCTGCATTCGCCCAGGTCTGCCAGCCCCTTTAATACATATATATCTTACCTGTTAGACTAAATTGTATTATTCGCCAGGAGACGTTTTGACTATGTAAACTATATTAATGCGTTTATCGGGAACAGTGCGGCCGAGAGGCGTTGGACCCCTTCCGGTAGGAGCGCTTTAGGTTCCCGTGGCTGCCTGTTTAGGTCAAAGCATCGATGCTCTAACCGTATGGCGTAGAGAAATTGTGCGCCAGGAGCAATTTGCCTATATATCAATACTAATATACATGGTTAGTAAGGTAGCGTTGCGCCATTGCTAGCTTCGCGTCTTTCTCGGAAACATACGTGTCGGGCTTCATCCAGTATGAGAGTTTAAGGTTCCCGCGGCTGTCTGCTCAGGTCCGGAAATCGAGGCTCGAACCGTTTGCAGTAAAGAAATTGTGCGGCAATAGACGTTTTCACTATACCAGAGGTCCCCGCAGTTCCAGTAATAAATTGCGCTATGTATGGTTTTACGTATTGAGCTACAATGCGGTATCACAGCCATTGAATTTAAAAGTGCTGATGGTCTCTGATATACGCGTGAAATTAAACAATTGTAGACATATTTAGTTTAAAAACGGGTCAGCTTTGTTGCGCATGTTCGACTAATCAAATTATAGCTATTTGAAATATGCTGTAACTTATGATCAAGAAATTGGTTGTATGTATACTGTTTAAAGTTTAAAATTTCCTTTATAATTCTATTTTAGCAGCAATCGATTTAAAACAATCCAACTCTAGTTTCTGTATTCACATACATGTATTTTGAAAATACTTATTCAAACTTGCAAAATGTTACAAGAGATCTCAAGTTATTTGTATTATTTTTATTCATATATTATTAAATATATAATAGAAGAACAATACGTACATGTAATACGTAATTTAACTACTCGTACATTTAATTATTTGAGTGTCGTCATCAGCTGAGTGGAATGACGTATATAGAAAATTTAAACCATTTCTCGGGTTTGACGAAAACACCTTAACTGTTTGAAATATTAAACTAACCTCATTTTATGATTTACTGATTGTTATTTGACAAAATGAATCGACGTTCGAAATTAAGCAATATATGCAATAATTGTATTAACACGTTAATATTATATATAGCTATAAAAAAAAGTACAGTATCGGTCAAGCGCAGTTGTCTGCGCTTGACCGAGGTATCACAGATTCTACTCTGCTTATCATGCGTTTAAAAATGGAATTCTGATAATTTAGACGCTGAATAGCATACTTTAATCAGTGATACATTACGTATATAGCACATGAGAAAATACACATTTTATTTCAAAATAAGATAATCCCATTTTAAAAGTGGGGACATTTTCCCATTTTCAAAAGTGGGAAATTTTTTCCTACTTTTAGAAGTGGGAAAAAAATCCAGTGGGAAAATTCAAAATTTAAAAATGTAGAAAACGCTTTAAAAAATATTCAGAATTATAAAACAATACAATGTTTTAACTAGCCCAAGATATTTCTTCTAGTTCTTTAATGAAATAACATTCTTTTTCCACTGGATTTTTTTCCCATTTCAAAAGTGGGATTTTTTTCTAATCATAATTTTCAAACGAGAATTAGTGCAAACAGTATAACAACGCTTAATAAGCATATATACGCATACAAAAGCATATTTAAAAAAATAAATAATTTGATCTGAAAAACATCAATTATTGATCACAATTAAACACTTTAATGCACACTTTATGTAGAAAAGTAATATCAGAAAGATAAAGGGTTCTTAAGTTTGTAAAAGGGCGGTTTCGCAAAGTTTTTCCGGTGGCCGTTTTAAATGGAAATTGGTATTGGGACACTTTCCTGGTAAATTATTTTGAAATACTACCAGTGTTTTAAACAATAGCATTTTGTCTGCGATTTTCTCTGTCTTGGAAAACACAGTTTTGCATGTATTTCATTGCATAGTAAGAATATGATGAATGACCACCCTAGGAACAAGCGATTTCAGAGAAGAAGTTGATTGGGGTAATAAACAACGAACGATGGAGACGGAGGGTATCTGACCACTATAGCTCATCAATGAGTACTTTAAGTTTTTGTGAGCTAACAATGAAAGTACAGACTAGGTCGCCGGGTTCTCAATGGCGTCCTTTTCTGTTTTCTGATCTCGTTATATCTCGACGCGATATTTCTCGAAAAGTTTAACGACGCCAATCATTTGAAAGTTAACATATATTTATTCGTCGATATCGTTGTATTTACTGTAAACGTAATTTTAATATTGTTGTTTCGATAGATTTTTTGTTTTTCGTTACCGTGATCTTCTTGAGCGAAGGCTATGCCTCGTGCCACTGTGTAGTCGTTCAAATGTGTTAGACATGGGAAAGACAACCCTTGTTGTTCATATGTATTTTTCTCAATAACGTATTTTATATGTCCATTTTAACATTTGGTATCCCTTACTAATCCTAGAACCGCGAGCAACGGGAGGGACACTTAAAGATATTAATGTTCGTTTGTCCAAATATTAAGTTGAATAGCTAATTATTATTCGAAATTGTGTCCCAAAGTTTAGAGGAATATCCGATATCCGATACCCTGTAGTTTACAGATGATTGCACCGGGTAATACATGTTATAACCCCTTTATCTTACGTACCTTATATTAAAACTTTTAATTAATTAAAGATAATGAAATGTGTTCATTACCATGTCACATCGGACTTTAAATTGTTTGCCGTCGTCAAAAGCTTTATACAATCATTTAATTTTCAAATCAATTTTCTTAAAAATAGAAGACAAATATCCATTGTGAATGTATTATTAATTTCAAACTAAACACACAAGTGGTAATCCAAGCTCTCTATTCCCGCCTTGTTTAACCGTTCGGAAAAATACCTAATATTAACGTACTACAAAGATAAACAAGCCATATTACAACGAGCGTTCAATGCATTTCTATAAAGACTGCAGATTAAAAGCCTACTACGAATTCGATAACAATAAACTGTAAAACTTACATGAAGTGTGCATATACATATGCACGAACATCCAAGAACATATCCATTTGATCAAGCACATGATATTAGTGTCAAATGTATTCAAAATTTTCAGTTAGCAATATATCATATTTATTAAGGAAGTTAAATTGCAAAGGAGGAAGTTTTAAATCAACAGATGTGTATAAGCAATATCCGATCGTTGTTCGAGCATATCCTTATGATTAGATTAAATGTGTAAACTCAACATACGTGTCTATAACTTGATATATCTCGCGTACAGAAAAATAACAATCTACAACACATTCTTCAGAAAAAGGAAAATGTATAGATTACCCAAATAATATATTTGTAAACACATAAACAAACTATTTAAAGAATGCCATGCCGTCGAGCATCCACGACCTCATAAACGTTTATTAAAAATGATTTTGTTTCGTTGCAATGCATATTAACAAACAAATAAGAATTGCTTATGCATTCGACCATAGGTTGACAATAATATCAGTCATAATCCATGCTATTAAACATGCACTGAATTGTATGTCGGACAAGCTTTATTCTTCTAAAGAACTATATTACCGTATGGTTCGTCTAGGATCTTTTCTCCAATACAAATTTATTTTTGAAATATTCGAGTAATAATAAAAGTACTAAACGTATTTTGCATCGCTGTGGCCTTTTTTTTAATTATTTATAGTTGAGACTTGCATCAGAGATTGTAAAACATGTCTTTAGCCTGAAAAAATATGATAAATTGAAATGTAACTGCATTTACTCATTTATGACTTCAGGCATAAAATTGTTACTGATGTTACAACTACATAACAACAATTACATTTATATTAAGCTGGCGTAGGTATAATTATGTACTTTTGACCCAAAGGGTACGTCATACTTCTACATAACGAACATACGAACTTTAAAATCGTTATTAATAAATTATATATTTAATAGCATAGCATTGGCTGATACTGAAAATCCACAATGCAGAACAATTTAAAGGGTTATGATATATATGCCATTTTAAATTAATGCCTTTCAGTAGAGTAATACAATCAGGTTGTAATTAAGGTTGTACAACTATGCGTTTTAATATGCATACTACGTTTATGTTATTCAAGATACTCAAAGGCCCTTTAACTATAACCGTTCCATTTAATTGATTTAACCGATAAAAACCTAAAATGAATATATAATATGGCCGAGATTAAAACATACGTCCATAGCACTCGACAGTTAAACCAACCCCATGTTAATGATTTAATACGTATGTCTATGAAAGCATGTAAAACACTGAAATCTGTGTGTTCCCACATTCAGATGTTAACAGTCGACATTAACATCTACAAGGAAGTCTTCCTTGTTTAAAAACAGCAGGCAAAGTTAAAGATTAACATAATAAATATACGAATATATATAACTTTTGTAGTGTTGATAAACTACATATAATCATTATGTAACACACTTTTAACATGTACGCACAATACCTCATGTACTCACTATAATAATTTTCCTCATTTACGTTCTCAGCAAACATTTACTTATTTAGACTATAAACTAGAGTCTTTATACCAAAATTTATTTGGATACCTCACTATTATAGATGTATTGTTATAGGGACATTATCTTCAGCTATAATCATATGAATACGACATACATGTACATGCATAACAAGAAGCACACGAGTGTTCACAAATTGATACAGATGCATTCAACACAAATTTGAATTGTAAATTAGTGACTTTTAACGATGTTTTATTCGGCGTGATATATTTAAAACTGACACGAGTGTGTGATTTGTTGGCTAAACTCTGTATTGTTATGGTCTTTTCTGCCAAACTTTCGATGCTGATTGTTTGCTTTGTATATTTGTAAAAAGATATGTTCATTTCTTCTGTTTTTATAAAATGATTCTTCAAACTTAGTCAATACATATTGTAATTTGTGCACGAAATATTGACCCGGAATTTAATTGTCAATTGATGCGGAAGTAACCGTTTTGTTTATAGCAACAGAACACTACACAAAATGCATTTAGCAAACATTGATTTAGGTGACCTACTTAAAAATAAATAAATAATATACGATCTAAACATGAGTCAATTCAGCGAAGCAAGCTACATTCCGCATGAACTTTCTCAAAACCAAGATGAACCATTTATTGATAAGCTGACTTTAGTCGACCATCATTACTTTCAAACTACATGTAGTGAGGAAGTTTTTGATGCTGCTGCTGAAGATGACCTTGCCCTTATTTCTCACGATGATAATCAATTTGAATGAGTAGCGCGATTCAGCTGTTGCGCTGCCCTCGGTGGTGCTACAACTAGTCAATATTAAACGGTAACAATTGTAGATAAAAAATGCTTAAGCTGCCTTATGATTAGTTAAACGAAAACTAATGACGTCGCTACGAATAAAAATGTATATAAACATGCGACAATCAAGGAATTAATTCCTCCGTGAAGTTCCTCGTCAGGCTTCACGCTTCTACGAAACCTCCTGCCTTGAAGACACCAAGCAGCCTATCATATGGCTTCTGCTACAAGTCCTTTCACCAGCCTTGTATACCTTCGGAACGCCTGCGAGGAGGTATTACTATTTTACATATTTAATTGTGATCAATAGTTGATGATTTTTACATAAAAATATGTTTTTCTTTCATCATGAAATTTATGTGCAAAATTGGCTCTCCCGAGGGATTTTTCCATTTTCCCACGGGATTTGTTTTATTCCTACTTTTTCAGGCTGGAAAAAAAATCGCATGGGATCTATGTAAATTTTAAAACCGCGTTTTTATGTATTTTATATGCATACAAATTCAATATAACCATGATACAATCGTTTTGTATAGACACAGTTTTATATTTGACTGTAATAAAGAAAATGTCATTTCAAAAGTGTGAAAAAAATGCCATGGAATTTTTTGTTTTTTTGCTAGATTTTCCAATGTCCCTCTTAGATATAAGGTATTTTATCTTAAAATAAGTAGGAAACTTGTTTGTGGTGAGTTTTAACATGTTCAAAAAAAATGGGAAAATTTTCCCACTTTAAAAATATGATTTTTTTATCCATTTTAAATTAGATAATAAACTGGGATCAAATATTGAAACTGCTTTTTTTTTATAATTTATAATTTAATAGAAAATATCAATATAAATTAAAACCCTTTATACTGAAATAAAGATTATTCTGATTGGGAAAACATCAATGGCAAAAAATGTTTCTGATTTATTGGTAAATCATGTATCTATATATTTTTCTTACGTTCATTCTCTCTTTCTGGTTTAATTAATAATTTTTTTTATTTACCAGTTTATTTATTTGTTTATTTATATAGTTAGTTAGAACGTTAGTTAGTTAATTAGTTAGTTAGTTTGCCATTTAGCTATTTAGTTAGTACGTTAGTGCGTTAGTTAGTTAGTTAATAATAATAATAATATTATTATTATTATAATTATTATTATTATCAAACTATATATTTATTAGTAGTAGTAGTATTAGTATTAGTATTAATAATAATATTTGTTATGATTATTATATTATTAATGGTAAGATGATGGTGATGAGGATAACTATTATTATTATTATAATTATTATTACTTTTATTATAATTATTATTACTTTTATTATTATTATTATTATTATTATTATCATTTATTTTATTATTATTATTATTATTATTATTATTACTTTTATTATTATTATTATTACTTTTATTATTATCATTATTATTATTATTATTATTTTATATCTTATATTATTATCATTATTATAACTTTTATTATTATTATTGTTTTTTCTTAGGATTGTTATTATTTCTTTATAATTGATATTATTATTAATATAAATAAAATTATAAATACAAATATTAATATTAATATTAATATTAATATTAATATTAATATTAATATTAATATTAATATTAATATCAATAATAATAATAATAATAATAATAATAATAATGATAATAATAATAATAATAATAATAATATTATTATTATTTGTATTATTATTATGAGGATGTCAACGAATACTCCAATAATTATCTATCATGCATTTTCCTGAATTATGATCCTTTTTGACTATTCATCTTAGTTAAGTTTCTTGTTTAGGTCAAATTGTTTAAAAATATATTTGATCTACATCGTTTACACTAGGTATGCATATTCAGCAAAAGTCAGCAAAACGTTTCTAGGTGTTAAACATATATTCTAACACGTCACGCGGCTTTTTTTCCCTAGACACAAAGGAAATCACGTACGGCTAAATCTGCAATATTATTACATTTACATAAATTACTAAACGTACACATTATTGACAATTTTATTTTATTTGTGTTTGTTAGAATGCTACTTTCACTGTACATGCATCAATAAACATGACGTCATATTGTTTCTTTTTTTGATTTTTATCAACGAATCTGACGTCATTCGCTCAATATTTATGAATGAAGTTGATGTCATATTGTTTTGTTATGTTTCATTAACGTCACTGAAACAACTCAAGATATAGAGGTTATTTGTTTGTTTTCGGTGTGATTACGCGTGATATCGTCACCGGAAAGGGAGATTAATATTTTCACGAGCGCTTGCGCGAGTGAAAATATGTATATTGTCTCCCTTTCCGGTGACGATATCACGCGTTATCACACCGAAAACAAACACATTTTCTTTTTATTTAAATGATATTTGAATATTCTCTACGTTTGATTTTTATTAAGGGGATTTTCAACACGATATTTACAAGATTACGTCCGCACTATTTTCTCTATAAGGCGTCGTAATCGGGATTAGTAATAAACATTCCAGCGCCATCTTGGATTACGATCAAATATGCCGTGGATTAGACCTAGTTAAGCAACTTAAATCCCCAATTTTTTGGACTCAATGCATTATCATGGCAGCGTGTTTACAGTACGACAGTCTATTTATAGACAATGCAGAATCCGTATTTCTAAATTTATTTAAGTTTAAATACAATTGGATACACGTAGTCGTTGAATAATGGTCAGCTTTAAAATCAATAAGTTAACACACACTGCTAGCTTTAAATACATTTATGATAATAAAAGTACATATTGAAAGTGAAAGTGCGTTCAGTTCTCCGAAATTCAGTTTTCTAAAATAGCGTGTGCATAGTTGTTATGATGTAAACAATAGTTAACACAATCACGGCATTCAAACGCACATGTGTTTTCGCAAGCAATTTAAGCTGATTAAACTCGTAGATGCGCGCTAACATGTAAAGCAACAAAGATGTACTGTTAGAAGTGTTCTGGAATTGAATACTTATAAATAATATACCCTGAGGTATTTATTACTCGACCGCTTTACGCTGTTGAAAACTCTTTTCGGCTATGTGTATTTTTTCAGATTGTATTGTATGCTCTTACATTTTAACAGTTACTTAAACGTCGATGATTTTGTTTGACTTGGGTTCTTATATTAAATGCGATTGTCTAAATTATCATTAATAAGCTCATGTAATAACATGCAAATATGAGTGTTTGGTTAGTTGGCAATAAAAGTGTACCTTATTGGTATTTTGGTATTCATCAAGACTGATGGTTATGTGAACAATGCACATAACGTTGCAGCATATAACAGGTACAATTGTTCTTACTGTGTTTTTCTTCTTTTTCGAAATTCATTATATTGCATTTTGAATCGATTTAACATTTTAATTATTAAGTAAAAATAAAACTAATATGATCGGGTATCTTATTGTACTTGAACGGATCAAATTCCACAATAACTCTGAAATCAACTATACGTTAGCATAACTGCTATTCTAAACATTTAGTTGTTACCTTCTATTGAATACGAACACGTGCGATTATACGTGCCAAACATTCCAAGAGGATCACAACTGATCAATACACCAAATCAATGAGGAACTCAGGTTAATTGTGTATGTTGATATGTGATGAACAATGGAAAAGTCAGTATATATCATTTATTTAATGCATTGGCTATAAGTGCACCAAATTGTTCGATACTGTAACACATTAATAATACTTGGAAGAATCTGATACAAATAATGACGGGGAGAAATGGCAGTGTGTGGCATTTCCCAGATGTGGAGGAAACACACCTAGCAATGTTGTCGTTTAAAACATCGACGTTAAGAAATAATTAGTTCGATTGCATTAATATTATTCATAAGGTTGAGGTAATTTTAGTGTACATTTCATGTTTAAATTGAATTATAACGGCGGACAATCATCCAATGTATGCTTAGCTTTGCTCTCAACTTTTCTAAATCGTTCATTCCGACACTGTAGTTTACCGCACTGTCGCATTTAACAATATAATGATGTAGGACACCAAAATAAGGACTTACACCAATGAGACTGGCTTTAATATGTGTTCCGCACGCCTTATTACAGTTCCAGTCAGCTATGTTACTCTGACACCAGACAGTGACATTATTTCTGAATTGAGGATGACGTAATACAGATTCAGTGTTTTACGTCACCTGGCAAACCATCCCCAACTAGCACTTGGTACAAGAGCAGCAACACGCAAACCACCGCGACCCTCAATATAACACACCAATCGTCTTCGATTGCGAGCGAAAATGGAACAAACAGCACACTTATGCTGTTGACGTCAATAGCAGACAACGGAGTCAAAATTTACTGTACTGCTGAAAATGTCGCAGCCCCAATAGAATCAAGGAGACTTCCCTTAAAAATTGTGTGTATGTCTTGTTATTATTAGCACCTCTTATATTCGTTGCATTGTTTTCTACTACAAAATATCATTATTTACATACAGCTACTATTTCTCTCTATGTTCCTGTCGTTTATTGATCAAATACTCGTATTATACCATTATGTCACAAAGATGGACCTAGCACCCCAGTTTGTACGTATCGAGGGCAGACAGAGAGCGGCCCAATCTGGATAATTCAAAACAGTACATTTACAATATCATGTGCTATTGATAGCAATCCGTCCTCGACGTACACGTGGACACATCACACAGGTCTTTACTACGGACAATATTTGACACATGCTAGCGTACACACATTGCATGATGGCAATTTTACGGCCCAAGCAAGAAACACAATGTATGCACCTGGCAGTGCAGTCGGTGTTAATAAAACTAATCAACACAATATTCGGCGGAGAGGTTTGTGTAAGTAGTTTTGTGTAGCATTAATATATAATTAATATCACACACTTGTACACATTTGTGTTATTAAAGTCTGCATTAGGGTACAATACCTCACTACGAATTGATTAATAAATACGAGCTGATAAAACCAAATGATACCAATGAATTATGTTATGCAGCATACATAATCAGTGTGCTTTAATTTTCTAATTCAGATCCACCAACACCGCCAAAGCTAATGATTGGCAATGTCACTGTGTTTGGCACTGTCAATGTCATCATTGGTAATAATCTTAACATTAGCTGCTTAAGTCATAGAAACCCCCCGCCTACATCGCACTTGGTCACCTGGTGGTACTGGAAATAGCACTGATCATGTACTCAGAAATTTACAAGATATGGGAATTAACGTTCAGTACACGTGTACAGCGCAAAACGTCATGCAACCAACTATTGGTGGGCGGTAACAGGAAAGCTTGATTGTGACAGTAGATGTACAGTGTAAGAAAGTGCATTACATAAATAAGAATATTTTATAGCCAATGAAATAACTGGATTGAACCCATTATGTGCAACGCTTAATCATTAAAAACATGTTCTTAAAAACGCTTAATCGTTATAAAATTCTTCTTAACAAATGCTCTATCTGGCTTTCGTTTGGCTATTTGTAACCTCGCCTTACACAAAATGGGGTAAGCATTACCTTACATGGGTATCTACTATTTACATGTACTTTTTTATTGCGCTCGCTCCGCCGTTCTAAACCTATTTTACTTAATATGTTCTAACTATTACTAAGTGTACCTCATGTGCAAGTAGCAGTCTCCATAAGTACATACGATTTGGTTGTAGGCTATTTAATATGTCGTACTTTCATATACATGTTAATATACGATGTAACATGTATATGAAATGCATGTATCTAGCTCCATAAATCACATAACTGAACAAAGGGTGAACCAAGTGTTAAACTCTATAATTTGAATACACACAATATAAAATTACCACACTCTTCGATATTGAAAATCTATTAACCGTAAAACACTGAAATGTATTATAATGATTCTATTAAACAGTAAGCATGGATAATTACAAGACGTACTCAATTTGGAGATTGTTCGGTACAAATGTGCTACTTAAACAAATCGTTTACTTCAGTTTAACTGTGACATATCAGCTGCCATTCAGTCAACCGTGTTAAATGACATATCGTTATTTGTGCGATTATTTCCATTTTAATGTGCAGATAAAATGGCTGCAACAGGATAAACGCAATTATTTGTACAATAATGTGTATTACACTTTTGCAAAAACGACGTGAATAGGGTTAACACTACAATTATAACAATGGATATTTTATGTAGATATAAAGGTAAGTCCTTTCAAATGCATTAAACATGCGATTGTATGTTGTGCTGTTTAATTGTTGAATTGGAATTTAGATTTTATTTCAGTGTTGTAAAACACTTAAAGTATAGAATTATATACGTTAGTCATTTGTTCCATGTTCATTTGATCATCAAACAGTTGATATCATCACAGTTTACATAATTATTTGTCACATTTACATGTTGAGATCGACTCCGAGACAAGTAGCAACCAATCTCAGGATTTCTTGCTCAGCCTGAGTTTGAGCTCAGAGTTAAATTTTAATAACCTCAGATTTCCTGAGTTCAGTCTCAGGCTGAGCTAGGAGTTGATATATGAGCTAGAAAATTGATCTCAAGAGTTTTATAACCTCGGGCCCAGTACATAATTTGAATAAATTCATAGTGCAAATTACTTGTGTGTTATGCATTTAATTGGAGCACATGAGGTTTATAAGCATTTTCGTTTGTTACTCGTTATACAATTTGCATATAATGCTGATTTATTACAAATAGATACCGAAGTATCTCTAAATATCTCTAAACATATTACCAACATTAAAAATATTTTCCTTCAAGCTACATGTCAAGCTGACTGATTAACGGTCTAAATTACATATTGCTTTTTATAAGACTACACGTTAACTGTTGAACACGTTTAATTCCACAACAGCATGTAATACAATGTCCAGTTGTATAAACAATAAATTAGTAATGTTAGGCATGTTTTAGCGACACCAATAGGCCATGGACAATGCATACTAATTTAAATAGTTGGCTTAGATAAAACAAATGTCTAATGACTTGATAAGTGGATCCTATTTGGAATTTTACAATCCATATTGTTTTCAAACGGAAACACTCATCTGTACCTTGTGCAGTCGACAACAACATACAAGTGATGGCAAAGTAGGAGAGTACTTAATGAATGCTCCTTTAAAATGTGTAAAATAAGTACCAATACATGTTACACGTCGACTTCGGCATACGTCTCGCCCGAGCATTCCGCCACCGCCCGAAGCATTTTACGACTTCTTCCGTATATTGCGATGGACGGCTGTGACCATTCCTTCATATTCAGACAAGTGTGTGCAGCATATCCTTAGACATTTAATACTCTTGACATGTTAACCGTGTACATGTATATCTACACTGTATAAACACTTACGATCAAGTGAAAGATTTACATCCTTGATTTAAGAGTATTTAAGACCCTCTCATCCATGTGTTATATATATAATATACCCTGCGAGTGACTAAAATATACCCCGCGCGTAGGTCTAAAAATAGAACTTCGGTTTTTTCAAGAAATCCGTATTAGCTAACGTAGGCGCTTATTAAAATGTATTTCAAATATCAACGTCGATGAGCAGTTGATTTTCAAAAATAAACTTTAGTTTACAATGTACGACTAGTTTGTTCTTTGAAGTACAGTATTTTTGTTCGGTATAATAAAATCAATATTACAAGCATGTTAAGCGGTATAAAGTAAATATTTCTCTCCTCGAAGAGTAATGTCAGGCCTCGGTTGACATCACTGTCCTCGCATTCAATACACAGAGGATGACGTCACACGCCAAACCTCTGTACTTAACCGCATTATTTTGCCCCAAACGGCGAAATGTGCTTCCGCATAACGTAATCCCGCGCATGAAAGTTGTTTCATGAAATGACTTTATTAATACCATTAATCAGTCTAATATTCAGTTAATACTGATAGTAGAATATATTTATGTTAATGAAAATATCAGTAGTTCGTGTTTAACGCTGTTTAGCGTGTTTAATATGAAAAGCTACTTTCACTTTCGTTTTGTGTGAAAATTCAAGGTTAGATTCCAGGAAATCCAATGCCCATAGGGCCCCATTTTAAAACGGTTAACATTCAGATTTCAGATTGTGCAAGCTAGGTGTCTGTTAAAAGATGAATATTCCTCTTCCAAAAAGTGCAATAAAAAGATATGGCATATTACTTCTAAGAGCTAGTGTCTCACTTGAATGCAGACACCGGTAGAAACCTGGGTTTCGGCAGTCATATTTCGACAAAAGCCACATGCCAAGGTAAACACATCCCAAAAGCTCATATTTCAAGTCAGTCTCCAAAGAAATGCACAAAAATGTTCCAAACTCACAGAGGATATTAGAAACAACCAGAAAAGGCATGTCTGACATTGCTAAATGCTTTTCATAGCAGAAGAAAAAAGGAACTATAGTAAAAGGTAATATTTCGAATGTAAAACGGAAGGAAACACATTGATTTACTGGATCTAACATCAATGCGATGTTAAATCAACCATTGCGAGCTATGCTGGAAAGTAGCGCATACCCATAATGCTTAGAGCGTGCGTACACAGGTTTGTCAGACCAGTGTAGAGTCAGACCGATGTAGACACAACGCTCTCCTCGGGTATTTACTATACCCCTAAACTACCTATTATATGTCTATAATATGCATGTACGTGTATATAAGTCGCCTAAGTGTGCGATAGCGTTAAACCCACTACACAAGTATGTGTATATTAACTTTAACATTTACACGCAACGTCGTACATAATGCCACTTTAGCTGATAAAATTATATTTCAAACTCCCTGTTTTAAACTCTGAAACGTACACGTCGTTTGCTTTTTAAAATATTTTTATGCGAGATTTATGGAATATAAATGTATCAAAACAATTAGAATTTTAATTGGGATAACGATTTTAAGCACGTATGCAGGTAACTATGTAGTAATAATTATGTCATGTGCACGATATATTAATGGTAGTGGTTATGGTGGTTAGATGGTACCGGTGTATTATAGCACGTGACTGAAAGGGCGATGATATAACAAGCGTATCACCCTGGGAAACAGCCAGCACGTTGTTTGATATTGTTTTTCAAAGTTAGATATCATTTTCTACACAAAAATAGTGAAATATGTCAATTCCATTTATAGTATACTACATTACGTGTTCAAAATGCGTAGTTTTGTAATGGAAGTGAACTAATATAATACATGGTAACATTTTAAATTATCTTCATTACATTGAAGAATAACGGTAACATTTTAAATTATCTTCATTACATTGAAGAATTCAGTGAACTTGCGCATTTTATTTTCGGTCCGCCGCTATTTCACAGTAACTGGCGGATAGAATTCCATAAAAAAATAAAATTGTATTATCATCAGGTGCCGTAATGAACGTCAAATTTCACTTCGAACAGTCATTTTATAACAGTTATTCAATGAAA